>CM034151.1:20284101-20297773 GCA_019776745.2 Taxus chinensis
GGTTTCTCGATGTGTTCGAGAGGTTTTGGCCATGCATACTTCACATGTTGTCCTTGGTCCCCATCTGTGTGTTTTCACATAAACTTGTACACCGCTAGACGCTTCACGCAAATACATACATTGAAATATTTCAAATCATGACAGTCACAATATAATTAACATCGTAACTCAATGTTTACAACAATAGCAAAAAAATCCATCCATCACCAACATTAAATAACGAAATCAGATCACAAATACATAGTTATAGCTTCAACATCCAAAAATTTATCAAAGATATAAAAAATATTAGAACATCATCATCATTCATCAAATAATCGCAGGCATTACCATATAAGCAAAAAAATTACAATAAGTCCCTGCACACAAAAGTTTACCACAATCCATGTATACAACATATAACATAAATACCATAAACTACGATCGTCATGAAGTGCCAAGATAATAGTGTCCAAATTTCAATTTGTCCAAATTCACAATCCATATTAGAATGTTATATGAAATAGATCCAAGTCCAATAGTAATTAAATATAGTGGACTCTTAAAAAATGTCTTAAGGGAAAACTGGATATTTACATCCGGCCTCTACTAAACATGAATTCCTCTGCATGTAACGCAAAAATAGAGGTGGACAACACTTGGAGAGTGAATTACATCCTCCAGTAGCTCTATTTCATATACTATCCCATTGCACTATGACCGATTAATCTCGTTGGCCCTTGAACGCTCAGGCTCTATGCTATAGGATACTATTAGATCTATCATCACAATTGTCATCCATTATAGACCTATAATACAGTCCAATTCCAATATAGTAAATGAGAGGGATCCTATATATATCTTCTCAATAAACTAATTAAAAACATGTAATGGGCGAAAGATGGGGGTGAAAGGTTGATGAGGCTTAGAGGATTTGAGAGGATATTTACGAGTCTAATCAACTAAAGAATATAAATGTCCAAAATGCCGTGGAGATAGAGATTAGAATTTTTCCATATCAAATAGGGATGTTTTGTGCCTGACTCTCAAGAACCCACCGTCGAGAAAAACTTCGAAGACATTCAATAGGTTAGCATCTTTTATAATTATTCTTCCTAACCGTGCCTCAAGGAAGCCTTTGATGAATGAGAGTTACATACTACTATCTCTTGAGTTTAGTAGTGCAGGTTTAATAACAACCCGATCTCAAGGCCATACCCACTGAATGAGTCCTTCCTTCGTGTTGCCATATAAAGAGAATTAAACGGGTTGCACATGTCGATTGACGATGTTCGATTGTTGTAAAAAACTCCACCAAAGTAGAGGGTATTTCTACCCATTACGGATGGTATAGTCCATCACATACGTTAATGCATTGTCCTCAATTACTGTCACTCTTTTGTTTGGACATTATCAAAGGGTGTGATGATGTGATATAAAATTGATTGCGTTGCCCAAATCCTCCTCTTAAGTGGTCAAGAAATTAGAGAAAGTGTATAATGGGTCTAGGTATGATTTAATCTTCTTAGGGACTCTGTGTATCTCATATCACATCCAAGTATATTGATTTATAATAGCCAGGGAAGTTTAGGTGGTCTCAGTGAGAGGAAATGGTGAACCTTGGTCAAATTTTTTCAAATTTGAAAATTTCATGTCATGCTATAGAGGATATGTAGGTAGTCCCAGAATGAAATACTAGATATATATATAAATTCCACACTTAAACATCATGTGGGTAGATCAGGCCTTGGGATTATGGGGCTTGGCTTCCTCTCTTGCACTCTAGACATGAGCTACATTAACCTATTTATCTCTCCATTGCAATCATGCCTAATAATAAAGTTGTTTAAATAACATACATCTCTTAATCCCTCGATGAGCAGTAAGGTACAGAGGGGAATCTGCCATAATAAGATATCATAAACCACTCTCCTGAGGCACCATATATAATCATTAACTTTCTGCTGAATAATTACATTTGCCTTAAGATCAAATCCATGTAAATTTCATCTTAAGGGATTCCCTAAATCAATATTTTCTCAGGATAATGCATTTACCTCCATCGTGAGGAAAATTTTTAAAATTTATGACTCAAGTATTTTTCCCACATTAGTAACGATACAACATGTATAATGCAAAATCAAGGGAATTGTCTAAAATTTTTTCTTCCCTTTAAGGTCTCTATCTCCATGTTATATTATGCAAGATCTCATCAACATTGTGATGGGAGTTCAAGTTAGGTTGTGTAAATATCGCTGTAGAATATATTATGTTTTTTTGAAATGAAACCTATAAACTTAGTTAGAAGTTTCCTCAATTCTGATAAGGGAATATACAACCACTGTTAACTCAGAATGTGTGTAGGATATTGATTCATTATCCTTAAGATTCCTAGATTCAAATACGAATAGTGGTCTCTCCTACATTAATACTCCTCCTAAACAAACCACTAAGGAGGCATCCAATATCACAATGAAATCCCTATGAAAAAATAAGGCATTAAATAATGTGAGTGTAGGTGAGATGTTCTTTTTGCATCCTAAAAAGGCCGAACTCACATGTGTCAGTCCACTCCAAAATTCTCCCCTTGTGCTTCCAAGAGGTAATGTGGTGTGAAATGTGGGAGAATTCCTATTTAAAAACCTCTTATTAATATACTTCATACCCAAATATGTGAACTAGGTAAACATTAGTGGGTGTGGCACCATGAGAATGTATCTAATCTTGGAAAACTCAAAGCAATCTCTCCTTAAAATAATGTGGCCCTAAATTGAACCTATGTCTTGAAAAAGGGACATTTCTCTAAATGACCATATATTATTGCTCCACTTAGAACACTGTAAAAACCTTATGAAGATGATCCCTCATGCTCCTCTTGATGTTGTGAGTGATAAAAGAATTTCAATAGAAATGATTAGTACAAAGTGATCGAAAAAGGTCTTGATCTGATTACTTTCATTAATATACTTAATAAACATCGCAGGGGAGTGGGGGTTGATGATGAAGTATGAAAAGGAACCAATTAGAAACTCAATTACCCATTATTATATTACATAAAGATTGTGTATGTCCACCTATGCAATCATTACTGATGGTATCCTAATGTTTACGACGTCAATCTCTAGAGAAGAAAAGTCACTCTTCTCATATGATAAAATAGTTTGTCAATACGCGGTAGAGGGTAACAGTTCTTGGTCATTACCTTGTTCAACTACCTAAAGTCAATACCAAATTCAAGACATGTCCTTTTTATTCACATAATAATCACACAGCTCCCCAGGGATGACACACTTACGACGAATGAGGCCCTTCTCCAAAATTCCCCGTCAATTTGATTAATTTGATCTCACAAAATCTCAAGAGTTAGTCATCTTATAGCATGCACGTGATATAGATTTCATCTCCAGATATGAGGTCAACGTGGAATTCTATCTCATGAGAAGGTGGTAATAGTTGAAAATCAAACTATGTATTACATCCACAAACTACTTAAGAATAGGCTAATCATATAAGGATGGTACTGAGGATCCATCCTTCCTATCAATCACCATGATAATGAACAACTAACATCCCTTCTATATACTCTAATTAAGCTGCATAGGGGATATGGTGTAGATGGATATGGGTCTCTGAATATCAGTAAAAATCTTTCCAAATAACTATCATATCTAAACTCAATCACCTTAGATGGAAATTCAACCTATGCCGATGGTATATAACCTATCCATGCCCAAAATCACATCATAAGATCCAAGGGGAAATGTGATATACATTGTAATGTAAAAAGATCCTATGTCAAGTACACACTCTTAACGATAGAGTATGTTGAAAATATAGACCCTGATGGTACCTATACATACCATCTAGGACCTTGATCTCACTGCTACCATCCTACAACAATCCACTTACTAAAGGAGATATATACTAGTTTGAAGACCTGGAAATCAAACAAAAATTAAAAGGGGGTACCGTAGATACTACCTCTTATCTAAATCATGGTAGACTAATGCTTTGCTTGGTGGTTATCAACTTCCACATAAAATCCTTTGTGCATGTCCACCATCACCAACCATGGCCTTTAATACAGGGGATTTCCCCACCTCTAAATTTCATTTGGGTTCTGCGAACACATGTTCCAATAGTGGTGCTGTGTTCCATACTAATAACATGATGGATTATTCCTCCACTACCCTTATATAACACTAGGACATACCAAGTACTCTTGGTCCATGATGTTTTTTGATCATGTCGTGAATGCCTTTTATTGTGGGCGTCCTCCTCCTAATGAATGTGCTCGGTAGTGCCACTTTCCCCTTTGTGGTGATCAGAAAATGGGTGAGATAAATTTTCACTTAATAAACATTTTCAAGGATCTGAGAAACTCAAACATCAATTTTATGGCTCTTAAACTCTGAAATTGATTAATTTCCTTTTAATACATAAACCTCAACCTGATTATCAATCGCAACACTCAAATGTGCATATCAAATGTAAATTGTGGAATTATGGATACTGAAATGACCTCAAGTCCATTTTCTTGTTTGTAATGATGAATTGATTAATCAAATTAAAATTCATTTAATTGATTTTAAAACTGATCAAAATCTTCATTCACAACTAATTATACATCCCACAACTGAAATCAAATATCCACAACACGGAGATTGATAACAAAGTTCACCCGAAGGCTACGTCTTTAGATTCTCGAAAAGAGAAATACGAGAAATGAAGTACAATAACCTTCCAATAATTTCTCAAAAGACCAAAAACCTGAAAATGAGATGATCTAAGACATTGGAAACTCTGCAATTTACCAAAAACTACTCCCAAAATGATACATGACTCCTAAAGTGCTTCCACAGTGTGATCCCCTTGCAAATGAGACTGAAAAAATTCCTACAAATAGATATTTATAAACACTACAAGAAAAAATTATAGATATGAAAGCTTATAAAAATATGAACAAATTCTTTTTTACTCCATGGCCTAGTTTAGACTATAAGTGCTTGGAAAAATCAGATCTTTGTCTGCCTCCTTCATGCCTGTTTTATGTTAACTGCGATGTAAAATCACCTATATAAGAAATTACATATGACTTCAGTAGACAAAATTTAAATATCTAGAAATATCTTGGAATTCTTAACAAACTTTTATTTTTCACCATGGAAAATTTGGACAAGAAGTGTCTCAAAAAATTTTAATCTCTGCAAACTGGTCCTTTGTTGTCCATAACACAGACCTACAAAAAAGTGCCTTAAATAAAAGTGATCTCATATTAAATCACTTTATAAAAATTGGTGGGTTGGTAAGGGTGATAAATTTTTTGGCACAAGTCAAGGGTTTGAATCCCCCTTCCATAGGTTTAGGTTTCCAGTTAGCCATATGACCCCACATATGGTGGGAAAGCAATAGGAATAAGCCTTTAAATGGATTTTAGCCAACACCATCCTCCTTATCCCATGGGATTTAGGCTTATTCACATGGAATGAATTAAATATAATATTATTATTATTTTAAAAAAAAAATCCAAATCCACCACAAACTTGCCAAGTGTCACACACAGAATATGCCATTTGGTCCACATTAGAGTGCGCCACGTCATCATTTACCACAACTTTGACTATGCATATCTTTCGCATAATGACTCGGATTTGGTCCGTTCAAAATGTACCAAAAATAGCATGACAAAGCTCTATGCCATATGACCAAGATTCCAAGAATTATCAATTTCTAGTTTGACCAGATTTGAACCACCAGTTGAACAAACTTTGACTAACTTTGACCAACGGTATCTTTTGCATATGAGCTCTATTTTTAGAGTCTGAATATCATCGGGAAGGTATTAGAATCATATAAAAACATGGTACATTGTTTTAGAGAGGTTAGAAAAACTAAAAAACCAGAAAATCTTCGGATCACTTCTCCCAACTGGGAATTGTTTTTGTCCACAAAATGTGTGTATTAACCCATTCAACATGCTACTTTTCTTGCAATTACCAAACAAGACAGAAACCTAAAAATCATTATAGGTTAATCAAGCAATAGTTGATTAGATAGTCACATAACCAATCAGATAATAAAACTCATTAAAACTAGTGTCCAACTAAAATAGTTGGAAACCTTACCAACTCTGCACACAATTGTGAATTGTGAAATCCCTGTAATGCCATCACAAAATAACTGACCAGATAATAACACCCAATTAATCTAGTGTTCAGTTGTCACTATGTGATACGACCAATTACTTAAATTACAATTCCATAACATAGATCATTATAAAAGACATCTAACATTGTCCACAATTAGCCTAGTGTCCCCTGTCCATATGAAACTTTAACACTACAATATTCACTATCCAGTATAGTTAGACCATTAATGCCAAAATAGATATAGTCATAAAAATGAATCCACGTGAATTTTCCCAAACATTGTAAATCCATTCACAAATAATAAGTCAGATAATAGCACCCATACTAATGAAACCTAGTGTTGAAACTAAACATCTATGAGTATGTTGATTACAACTGCAAATATTACAATATCTAGAATAATTAAACCATCAATGCCCAAAAATGCTATAGTAAAAATATGAATCAATGTGAATATGGGAAATATTCTATCCATACACTGAACTATAAAGGATAGATCAAATTGTAACTGTGTTTAGTAAAATGGTGAACTGCTCAATCTCTGCAAATGATCACCAGGCATATCTGTACACCAATTTGTTAGTGCAAATAATGTACACTTCAATTGTAACTACACAAAGTAGTCACAAATACATGCCATAAAAATAAGGGTCTCATTAATGTGGAATTACCCTGTATCGAGCATAATAGATTTTTATTTAATTACACAATAAAAAGGAGTCAACAAACTTGCACAATGACATTTAACAATAGTACTCAAAATGCAGTCCAAAAATAGAAATTATTCACCACATGCAAATTGAAACCACACTATAACTACTTGCTAAAAAGTGAAAATGGTATAATTGTCATCATTTACAAAGTACAGAAGTTAAATCTAGCATTTTAAACCTATCTCCGAGATCCTCATTATAGGTGACCCCAATTTCCAATTTCAAATTAATTAAAAAACACTTGTGAATACATCCTTCAACATACTACGGAAATCCAACAAGTACTTCGAAAATTTTCAAGCTTTTCAACAAATACAACATTGCAAAAATAACCTATCCAAATCACATGAGCCTCATTCTCCATATCAAACTAAACAAAATCAATAGTGATTCAACAATGGATAGAGGTTGATTTAAAAATAGTGGTTCAAAACTTCCTTTACCTTAAATCCAACTTGTCTTACTATACTTTGGATGGTTTGTTGGATGAAGTTTCCATCAGTTATCAACCCGATGCGTCATCCACACACCTGTAACTGCCCATCATGCACCTATACATGTTCAACCATTGAAATTTACTGCACCAATTGAAGGTAATCACTATTAAATCATATTAAAACTAGAAGAAAATATCGGCTAGAACCAACTCTAGTACCAAACATGATATGAAAATGGGTGAGGTAAAATTTTCACTTAATAAACCTTTCCAAGAATATGAGGAAATCTCAACATAGATTTATGGCTCGTAAACTATGAAATGATTCTTCCTTTTAATGCATTACACATCATCCTGATTATCAATCACAACACTGAAATGTGCATTCAACTATAAATTGGGGATTATGGATAATAAAATAATCTACAACTCCATTGCTTGTTGTAATGATGATTGCTTAGTCATCAATTAAAAATGCACTTAATGTATTTTAACTGACCAAAAGCTTCATTCACAATGAATTAAAAAATCCCATAAACTGAAACTCAAATCCACAACACAGAGATAATGGAGTTCATCGAAAGGGTACGTCTCAGATCCGAAAAGAGAATCGATGTCTATTAAATGGACCAAGAAGTACAATAACCTTCAAGATACTTAAACATACCAAAAAAATACAAATGATCTGATCAAAGACATTGGAAACCTGCCAATTTACCAGCAACGATTCCCAAAATGATCCATGCTCCAACAATGCTTCACAGTGTGATCCCCATGCACATGAGACTTAAAAACGCATAAATTGGATATTTATAAACAAATACATTAAAAAATAGATACTTGAAATCTTATAAAAATATGAACTTCCCGTTTTACTCAGGCGGGTTGCAGACCAGAAGTGCTAGGGAAAAAACAGACTCTGCCTACTCCTCCATGCCCATTTTATGCAAAATGCGATCTGTAAAATCACGACATAGAAAAAATATCATACTCCATGTAAAAAAAATTACCATTTATGGAATCTCTCATAATTTTGAACACTTTTCTTTTACACCATGCAAAATTGGACTAGAATTGCCTAAAAAAATGGTGATCTTTGCAAACTGGTCCTTCGTTGTCCATACACAGACCTACAAAAAGTGACGGGTTGGTATGGCTATTAAAACTTTTGGTGCAGTTCAAGGTTTTAAAGCCCCCTTCCATAGGTTTAGGCATCAAATTTAGCCATTTACCTACATATGGTGGGAAAGGAATATGATAGCCTTTAATGACGTTTGGCCAACACAATCCTCTTATCCCATGGGATTTAGGATTATTCATGGGAATGAATTACATAGATATTATTATTATTATTATTTTTAAATCTACAGACCAACCACAAACGTGCCAAGTGCAGCCCAAAATTGCCATTTGTCCACGTCAGACTGTGTTACATCATCATTTGACCACAACTTTGACTAGCATATCTCTCGCATATGGAATCAGGATTTGGTCTATTCAAAATGTGCCAGAAATATCGTGATAAGCTCCATGCCATATAACTAGTTTATAGAGATTCCAAGATCATCAATTTTTTAGTTTGACATATTTGACCAAAAGTGATCAACTTTGAATAACTTTGACGAGTGTGATATTAGCATACGAGCTCTATTTTAGAGTTCTGCATACTGTCCAGAAGGAATCGAATGATATTCCATGTGGTAATGGTTTAAGAGGTTTAGGAAAAATCAAACCACCTAAAAATCCTACGGATCAACTGAATATGTTGGTGGGAGGTAAGATGTGGGTATAAAAAACACCATCAGGAAGGGATGGTGCACCATCACCCCTCACTTACTATCTTGTAACCATTGAAGGTGTCTCACCTTCCCTCCCGACCTCTTTTTCACACCCTTCCCCCCCCCATCTATCTTGGTGTGTCATCCCGATATTCTTCTCCGAATTGGTGGCCCCTTCTCAACTCCTTATATAGTGTTGTGGAGTCGTGCACATGACGGCTCCTTCGAATCTAAGTCAAGCCTCTAATGAATCGATGAACCTTAAACAGCTCATCTTTTATATAGTCTACATACTGTAATAGGTCCAAGAAAATACCTTATGATCTTCTAATTTCATGTTCTTCTACCTTATAACATGGAACAGTTGATACGATGTTACAACAACGTTTCTTAGATATGTATTTGCCCTGCATCTCTCCTTAAACAGTTCATGTATAGTATCCCGATTCACTAGAAGTTTTACTCTTTATATATCCACCACACTCAGCTACATCTCTGAATAGTGAAAAGAAAATGGGCTTAGTGTCCGCGAACATGGACATAGGTTGAAGCACCATTTAAGATTATAAGTCAAGCTCTCAACATGAAAATATGTGTTTCATCATAGTAAGATGGTGAGGTAACTTAAGGATATCCCTATATGTTTGTCTTCATGTATAAGATGGTTTCATGGGTCTTATGCTAATGTAGGTACACATATAGGAGGACTCTATATCTCTCCCTTGATGTGGAGGATTCCTCTCTATCCTCAGTGCATCCTGATATCTACATTGTGAGGTATGTGGAAGCCTCACAGTTGCTCTTCTAGATGGTCACTTCCTCTCTCAGTGGTAAAACCACATCCTGCAAACCTAATTATAAAGGGTATTATGGGTTATAGTGTCCTCTAATGGTGGCGTATTCTACCTTTCTATCTTCTATGGTCCTTGGGAACTACATTCAGTGCTTTGTCTAAATAGTTTCCGTGATTCTTGCCTAAGTCCTACCATACGCGTCCACCCCCAGCTTCCACTCAATTACTAAACTAAAGAAAGAAACTCTGGTCTCACTCCTGTGATCTCTTGGGGATCACAATCTAGACCCATGCCTCATCTGTGCCACCATGCCATAGAAAAAGATAATTTATAAAGTATATGATGATTTATTAACCAAATTAAGTTTACTAATTTAAATAATTAAGAATTAACTGTCTTATTTGTTTGATTTGGTTCCTAGAGTCGGAGTGTGGGAAATTCCATCTCTGATACCAAGTGTATTGCATAAAAATGTCAAACCAAAAATCTAAATTTATTTTTATTTTATTTTTCATGTGATACGATGTGGCGGAATAATTCTCAAAACCATGTGGTTCATTCCTAACATAAGGCCAGAGACTTATCTTCTTGGTATCAATCCAATGTTATCAGAGCTCCGAAGAAGATATTCCTTCTATTGATAAATTTATAAGTATGGAAATAACTTTCCACAACGGTATAATTTTAAATCAATCATGGAGTTATGCATGGTGCAAATGCCAACACTATAACATTTTGTGGTAATAAAAAATATTTTGTGACTCTATACCACTAATACGATATTATATAATACCACATTCTTATAAAAAAAAGTAATGTTTATAACTAATTACAATAAATATAATTCTAACTTATTAAAAACATCTATATATGTTAAAAACGTTATAGGGATATTTTACCTTCTAATAATGTCTGTAACATTTATAGCATAGAATTTATGGAAATATTATTATTTTATATAATAGTAGGATTATAATGTAATATTTTCATTCTTATCGCGTCATAATATTAATATATTTATTTATAACATTACAATTATGAATTTATTATACAATTAATAGATATTTTATTTTCTATACCATAAAGATGACTATTAATAGTAGTGTAAGTCAACAATATCATATTTAAATATTCTACTACATACAACTAGATAATTCATATTATATTTTTATATATATATTAACCTAAACTAACCGTAAACTACCATGAAGGATTTATCTAATGCTATCATATCAATATTGTAATAATAAAATTCAAAACCTAAGCCTAAATGTCATCACTCACCTCATATGGTGTTTAGGTTTTTTTTTCTTTGATGTATTTTATTATTTTGTTCTATTGGGGGATGAAGGCGAAGGTGGCATGCAGGAGGGGAGGATGAGCGTGTGAGGGGATCTGCAGGCTTGATGGAGGCATTTGTGGGGAAATCTATGGTTAATACGGGAGATGGGGGCAGAGGAGGGGCTTGTTTGGTTAGCTGATGGGTCAAAATAGTAGATAATGGTTCAAAAGGGGGGAAGTGTTGCCGGGCTGGGGCAGAGTGTGCGAATGGGGTGGTATGTTTGGTGGTCATGGTGGGGTGGGTCAACAGTGCCACTCACCACTCTACATCTATGTTTTATTAAACAGGTGAGACAACGGGTGGGGTTGGCTGACTAGTCCCTAACACTATTAAATATATTTTAATTTTATTTATTTATATATAAAGAGAAACAATCTTCATAAACAAATATTATATCTTTATAAACAGTTTTGTGGGTACGGAGGTTATATTCAAAAAATAAATAGAAAAGAATGCATAGTGATATGTTAAAGGGGATCACAAACTAGTTTTGTAGATAGTTTCAAGCTGGAGTAACTTACAATAACAAAAAAATATACAATGGAATTTGTTTATCAAATTAAAGATTCATACTCAAGCAAGGAAGGAAATTCCTTCTATTCCAATATTGCCAAGAATAGAAGAGATACATTAATGAAATTTACAGATCTCAAAAAACAATGTTTTCCAATGTATTATGAGGCGTCCATAATAACAAATAAGATTGTCACTTTCAAATGAAACATCAAGTTTAAAAGGGGTTGGTAGTGGTGGGGCAATATGGATATGTCACCTTTCGATGAATTTTCATGGTGAAGGATGGTTCATCCTCATGTTGATCCCAAATAGTAAAAGATCCACACTCGCAAGGAAAGTGTCCTCTACTACTAGAATGCAATAGCTTGCTACCATTGAATATTAAGAAATTTACTTACAAAAATACCTGTAAGACACTTATTTTGGGGATAGCGCCCCTCTGAAATCTGACATGCACCTACCATTCAATTCTGCGCTCTATTATCTTAAATAAATAACAATCTATATATTTATTTCGTATTATTTGATTGATTATCAATGGGCTGGTATGGCCCCCTTTGATAATTCAATTTTTTGAATATCCTCCTTCTCTCACAAATTATTTAATTCATAATGATATCTTCGACCCCTTTTTAAAAATGAATAGTATCTCACACTCCCATCAATCATGTCCCCCACTTTCCCTAAATAAGTCAAATAGGGACCCACGTTACACGATGATATCCCTACTCAGGGTACTTTACTACACCCTGGGATCATCTAACCTTGCAGTTTAGCCCCCATCTAAACTATAAAATATGGAGTTTTACCCATATTTAGGAGGGATATTTTTCAAGGCGACCAGACCCGGACCAAAAAGAAGAGAAAGGACTTGAAGACCTGGACGACTTACCTAGGCGTAAGAATGGAGAAGAAAGAGCTAACTAACTTCTTCCCGTTTTAAAGGAGATAAAGTATCTTTAATTCATCATTTACATCTTGAGCTTGGTTCGTTCCAGCAGTAGGAAATGAGCTAAGTACTCTGTTATTTCAGTGTTGTCATTTATTACTATTCATGATCTATTATTATCTTTTGGACACGGGGGTTGACATCCTTAAAGGGAGTTGAAATCCTCTTGGAATCGGCACTGTCGGGGAACCCCCAAATATATGATCTAAATCTCATTTTGTTTCCATCTTGTAGATCTACTTTTTCTCATAAGATCTATGTTCTTGACGGCCCGTTATTAGAATCCATATCTGCATTCTAAGGTCTTAACCTACTATCATTTAGAGTTGCTGGTGATTGCCCAAGCTCGGGTTCAACCAGGTGAGAACAAGTTTCCAGCATCAACAATTTGGCATGACTAGTCGGGACCAGTCCTAGATCTGGTCGTTTTGTGTGTTATTCTTTTCTAACTCGATCGTTTTTGCATTGTCATAATATCGTGATCTTAGTTTAGTACAATACATCGTTTAAGTCACCTCGGGGTACGTGTTCTTTATTTTTTTTTTACCCGCATTGGGGAACGAGTTCCAAAAAATTACTCTTATTGTCTTGCTTTACTTGCGTTTGATATACCTAATATATAGATAAATTTGTATTTTTAAAACGCCATTTCCTTGCCACTAATCCCAAATACATATAATATCTTAATTCTAATTATCTATCGATTTCACATTTCAAGTTATACTAACTATAGTTATTTACTAAAAAATACAAAAAACAAACAATCTATAGTGATTTGTTTTAACAACATATTAGACAATATTGATTTATTTATTTAAAATAACAATTAAAAAAATATATTATGACATAAATTGCACTTTAAAATTAAGATAATATATACATACCATATTTATTATATATAACAAACCCAAAAAATACTAGGGCTACCCCCATCTTACTTCCATTCATCTAACTAATCTCCCCACCTTCCACTCAGCAAGCTCAGCCCACCTCCCTAACCGGCTCAATCGAGTAAC